>CM021107.1:478484070-478510145 GCA_007115665.2 Sequoiadendron giganteum | reverse complement strand
CCTCTACCCTCAAGCAAGTAAACCCTTAACCCCAAACCCTTCAACCCTAAACCCTTAAACCTTCTACCCTATACCCTCAACCAAATACCCTCTACCATTGACCCTATTCCCTCAACCCTCAAACCTCAAACCCTAATACCCTAGAAACCATCAACCCTATAGGTCCTCCGCCCTAATCCCTCAACCCTATACCCTCAAACCCTATCACTTTCTCTCTATCTATACATCTCACCTCTCCATCCTTCCCTCCCTCCTACCCTCTCTAATTATCTCTATCTATTGTCTCCCTCTTTTTGCGTACCTCTCGTTCAATCAATCCCTACCACCCTCTCTCGCTCCCTCTATCCATCTCTCTTTATGTCCCTCCCACTCCCTCCCACTCTCTCCCACTACCTCTCTCTCCCTCTCTCTCATGTCTCTCCTTCCCACCCCCTCTCTCTCTCTCTCTCAGGTCTCTCCCTCTGGAAACCTACCTAGGTAACTCTATTTTTCTCTCTCCCCTCTCTCTATCTATCCCTCCAACGCTACCTAGATAAGTCCCTCTCACTCCATCCCCCTCTTTCTCTACCTCTATCAGGTCACTCCCTCCCACACCCTCTCCCTCTCTCAGGTCTCTCACTCACACTCCCTCTCTCTCCCACTCCATCTCTCTCACACTCCCTCTCTCCCCCACTCCCTCCCTCTCACACTCCCTCTCACTACCTATCTCTCAAGTCTCTCCCTTTAGCACCCTACCTAACTCTCTCTTTCTCTCTCTCTCTCTCTCTCTCCCCCCCTCTATCTCTCTCCCTCTCCATCAATTCTCTCTCCCCCCCCTCTCTCTCCTCTCCCTCAATTCTCTCTCTCCCACCCCTCTCTCTCCTCTCCCTCAATTCTCTCTCCCACCCCCCTCTCTCTCTCTCCCTCCCTTCTATCCATCCCACCCTACCTAGCTAAGTCCCCCTCACTCCAACCCCTTCTCTCCCACTCCCTCTCTCTTAAACTCTCACTTCCACCCCCTCTCCATCTCTCTAGATTCTCTCTCTCTAAATTCTCCCTCCATCTAAAGACATACATACAAGCATAATACATATAATCTTACATTCATACCAGCATACATACATACATGACATACATGTACATACAAAAATACAAATATATTAGCATACATTCAATATATTGGCATTTAACATAAAGAAGACATAACGTGAGTGAGTTATAACGCGCTCACGTTATGTCCTAGTTGACATGTTCCCCGCAAAAGAAAAAACCATGTGAAAAGTGAGATATAACGTGAGCGCGTTATAATGCGCTCGAGTTATATCTTGCTTTGGGAATTCCCGAGCCTTAGGCTTGGTATTTGCCTTGGAATACCAACCCAAAGATTTGGACGACATTCCCAACGACCAGAGACATGTTTTTAAAAAATCCACCATATTTCTCATAATCGAGTTCGTGCTCACCGTCAGGATTGCACGTGGTTCAATATCGAAAAAATCGAACACTTGGTTAATGTTGGGTTATCTCTTAGCTATCCAACGATGTAATTTTTTTCACTTTCTGAAAATGTTAAGTCTTTCATCCATAATTTATTTTATCTGTATGTCTTTTTTTTGCCAAAAAGTAGTGTTTGGTATTTTTTTGGTTATAAATTAACCGTTCATCAATTTTTCAAATAAATTATATTTTCAGAAACTAGACTCCATTCTACAAAATAAAAAATAAAAAAATAAAAAAAATCAACTAGTTTGCAAAATTTGTAGGAGTAGCATGGCCAAAATTCTATTTTCAGGAAATGTCCACTTCGCAAATTAGTAAAAAATCAAATATTCATTAAAAAATTATCAGAAAAATCATGCATAAACTACATACTATTAGCTAACTTCTGACTGTTGCGATTTTAAAAATACTAAAAAAATTTCACCGTACGAGGGTCGTACAAGAGTTGCTATGTTATGTTTTTCTGACAAAAACAACACCAATTTGTGTACATCCCTCATTTGAACCCCTTAATCTCAACCATTTTCAAAATAAATTAGTAGTTTAGAAAGTAGACTCGAAGCACTTGAATCCTTCTTTTTCTTCCATCTCAAAATTTTGAGTCTAAGTATCCTCAATTTCACGTCCAAGGTCAGTATTTCCTGATTTCAGAAAAAAACTGTCCACTTAAGTCCCCTTTTTGGGAACCATATTGGTGCACTTACCCAGTTGACATCTTGTAGTCTCATTTAGCCTTTCAAAGAAAATTTTCCAAATTTTATCAACATATCTTCTATGACTGAGTTATGGAATCTTACCTTCCATGTGTTGTAAAATATTCTCATCAATATTAATCAAATACTTTGGCTCTCTACACAAAATTCTAGGTGGTGTTCTCCTAGGTATATACATCTCAACATTAGGAATTTCATCAATATTTAAGTGAGGTGGGCTAGATCGTGTACCTTCGATCGAGGGTAGAATAGATGAAATACCTTGAGGTTGACATGGGGATGATGGCATACCTTCTTTGTTGAATCTGAGTGATGATGTACTCTCAACTTGAGATGCGGTGGATGTTGTCCCTTCATATTCACTTGCAGTAGATGGTGTCACTCCATATTCACTTACGGTAGATGGTGTCCCTCCATATTCACTTGTGGTAGATGGTGTCCCTTTGTATTCACTTGTGATAGAGGGTGTGTCTCCAACTACGGTATTTGAATCTATCACGATGCTTTCGCATTCATTCCCTTTGTGCTGCCAATGCCTTTTCTCTTTTTGATAGTTGAAGTTCCTCTTCAATTGGCATGTCTTCATCAATCGTATCCAATTTCTTCTTTTGATGATGTGCCGTCATCCATTCTTTTTTATTTGCTTTATTAGTTTCATACTCTTCATCTGTTGGTTTATTCCTTCTTCATTTCCTCAACATGACGAATAATTTTACTTGTAGCATGGTAATGAGACAAATATTAGTTCCTAAAAAATGAATCCATACAAATAAATGAAATATATGTCATTCAAGGATTCATACAAAATACTTACAATCATCCTATACAAGAGCATTTCTAGCATAGACAAAGGTCACATGAATTTTTCAGATGGAATTCCTTAAAGAAATGTGGTCATGTGGCATGCCATCATTGCAAGAGAGGCTCAAAATGGAAGCATGGACAAGGCATGTGAATTGTTTGACAATAATGTTTTCATAGACATGTATGAAAAATGTGGTAGCATTGACAAGCTAGTGAGCTCACTAGCTTTCCAATGAGGCAGGGTTGAAAAGGTAGGGGCAACATGAAAAAATGCCTCATAGAAATGGGGGCTCATGGTGATGTCACCACGAGCCCCCATTTCTATGAGGCATTTTTTCATGTTGCCCCTACCTTGTCAATCCTACCACATTAGGTACATCATCGTGAGCTCCCATTTCTATGAGGGGCAATGTGAAAAAATGCCTCATAGAAATGGGGGCTCATGGTGATGTGCATCACCATAAGCCCCCATTTCTATGAGACATTTTTTCATGTTTCCCCTACATTGTCAACCCTACTGCATTAGCAAGCTAATGAGCTCACTAACTTGTCAATGCTACCACATTTTGCATACATGTCTACGAAAACATTATTGTCAAACAATTCACATGCTTTGTCCATGCTTCCATTTTGAGCCTATCTTGCAATCATGGCATGCCACATGACCACATTTATTTAAGGCATTCCATCCAAAAAATCATGTGAGCATTGGCAAGCTAGTGAGCTTTGGTAACATCATTGTGAGACCCCATTTCTATGAGGAATTTTTTCATGTTTTCCCTACCTTGTCAACCCTACTGCATTGGAAAGCTAGTCAACTCACTAGCTTGCCAATTCATTAGGGTTGACAAGGTAGGGGCAACGTGAAAATATGCCTCATAGAAATGGGGGCTCATGGTGATGTACATCACCGTGAGCCCCCATTTCTATGAGGCATTTTTTCATGTTGCCCCTACCTTTTCAACCGTGAGCCCCCATTTCTATGAGGCATTATTTCATGTTGCCCCTACCTTTTCAACCATGAGCCCCCATTTCTATGAGGCATTTTTTCACACTACCCCTACCTTGTTAACCCTACCGAATTAGCAAGCTAGTGAGCTCATTATCTTGTGAATGCTACCACATTTTGCATACATGTCTATGAAAACATTATTGTCAAAAAATTTACATGCCTTATCTGTGCTCCCATTTTGAGCCTGTCTTGCTATGAAGGCATGCCACATGACCAAATTTCTTTAAGGCATTCCATCCAAAAAGTCATGTGAGCATTTCCAAGCTAGTGAGTTGACTAGCTTGCCAATGCAGTAGGGTTGACAAGGTAGGGGCAGCGTGAAAAAATGCCTCATAGAAATGGGGTCTCATGGTGATTTTTATGAGGCATTTTTTCACGTTGCCCCTACCTTGTCAACTGTACCACATTGAATCACCATGAGCCCCCATTTCTATGAGGCATTTTTCATGTTGCCCCTACCTTGGCAACCCTACCGAATTGGAAAGCTAGCGAGCTCACTAGCTTTTCAATGCTACCACATTTTGCATACACGTCTATGAAAACATTATTATCAAACAATTCAAATTCCTTGTCCATGCTTCCATTTTGAGCCTATCTTGCAATGAAGGCATGCCACATGACCAGATTTATTTAAGGCATTCCATCCAAAAAATCATGTGAGCATTGCTAAGCTAGTGAGCTCACTAGCTTGCCAATGCGGTAAGGTTGACAAGGTAGGGGCAACATGGAAAAATGCCTCATAGAAATGGGGTCTCACGGTGATTTAAATCACTGTGAGACCCCATTTCTATGAGGCATTTTTCCACATTGCCCCTACCTTGTCAACCTAACCCTAACCCTATATTTATTTGTACCATAACCGTTTGTATTTGAACCTTAATTGTAACCCTAACACTAATTGTACCATAACCCTTTGCAAATATTGAACCCTAATTTTATTGTAACCATAATTAAAACATAGTCTTAACCCTAACCCTAATCCTAATTGTAATCCTAAACCTAAGCCTAATCCTAGCCCTAACCCTAACCCTAACCTTAACTCTAACCTTGATCCTAACCGTAACTCTAACCATAATGTTAGCCCTAACTCTTACCTAACCCTAATACTAACCATAACCCTAATACTAATAATTGTACCATAACCCTTTGTAATTAAACCCTAATTTTATTATTACCATAATTGAAATGAAACCTTAACCCTAACCCCAATCCTAGCTATAACCCTAACCCTAACTCTAGCCTTGATCCTAACCATAATGCTAACCATAACCCTAACCTTAACCTTAATCGTCATAGTTAGCTAACCCTAATGCTAACCAAATCTCTAAATCTAACCAAATCCCTAACCCTAACTCTAACCCTAACCCTCAATATAACTTTAGTTAGGGTTAGATTATCCTATCGATATAATGTTATTTGAATGTTAACCATAGTTTAACCCTAACACTAACTCAAAGATTTCCCCTAATTTGAACACTAAATAATTACATTAATAACACTAACCCTAACTCTAAACCCTAATTAAATCCCTAACCCTAACCCTAACACCAAACCTTAGCCGAACTGAAATCTAACTGTAACCATGAATGAACACTAACACTAAATTTGAATCCTAATTAAATCGTAACCCTAATTGAGCCCTAATCCTAACCCTAACCCTAACCCTTGCCCTAATTAAAATATATGCCTAACCCTAATAGAACCCCATTCCTAACCCTAATACTAATAATTATACCATAACCCTTTGTAATTGAACCCTAATTTTATTGTAACCATAATTGAAATGTAACCTTAACTCTAACCCAAATCCTAACTCTAACTATAACCCTAACCCTAACCCTAACTCTAACCTTGATCCTAACCATAACTCTAACCATAACCCTAACCCTAAACTTAATCGTCATAGTTAGCTAACCCTAACCCTAACCCTCAGTATAACTTTAATTAGGGTTAGATTATCCTATCAATATAACGTTATTTGAATGTTAACCATAGTTTAACCCTAACACTAACTCAAAGATTTCCCCTAATTCTAACCCTAAATAATTACATTTATAACACTAACCCTAATTAAATCCCTAACCCTAACTCTAACACCAAACCTTATTGAACCCTAATCCTTACCACAACTATAATTGAACCCTAACACTAACTCTAATCCTAATTGAACCCTTATTAAATCATGACCCTAATTAAACCTTAACTATAATTCTTACTATAACCCAATTTTAATTATAACCCTAACCTGAAGCTTTATCTTAGAACTCTAATCCTAACTATAACCCAAATTAAACTCTAATTGAACCTCAACCCTAACCCTAACCCTAATCCTAATTGAATAATATCCCTAATTGAACTCTAACATTAATGCTAATTAAACCTTAACTCAAATCCTAATTGAACATTTATTAAACACTATAACTTAGAACCCTAATCCTAACTATAACCCAAATTAAGCCCTAATTGAACCTTAACCCTAACCCTAATCCTAATTGAATAATATCCCTAATTGAACTCTAACATTAATGCTAATTCTAACCCTAATTCCAACCCTTACCCTAACCCTAATTGTAACCTTAAACCATAACCCTAATTCTAATCATAACCCTTAATCTAAGCCTAAGTCAAACTAATTATAGCCATAATTTTAACAATAACCCTAACTATAACCTAATTATAACTCTAAGTCTACATCTAACCCTACTTGTAACCATCACTCTAACCCTAATCCTAGTCCTCAATACAACCATAATCTTAATTATAACCCTAATTTTAACTCTAACCTTTAATCTAAGCTCGAGTTTAATCCTAATTATACAAAAAATTATTCATGTACATTATCTCTTCTAATAAAATAGATATACACAGATAAAAGATTTAAATAGTTTTATGTGCACAAAATTTTCATTCATGTACTTTATAATTAAATCATATGTCGTTATTTTTTTTATTTTAACAATTTATCTAAATATATAAAATGTCAAAAGTGTTATTTGTTTAGTTCATTTATTGTTCGTTTGTAATTAATTAATTTTGTATAGAAATTATGAATTTGAGCATTGCTAGTGAAATTATTCAATAATCTTTCTTTTTCCTTTAATTTAAAATCTCTACTTAGTGTATATTTAGGTTGCATAAATATGACATCACATGTATGAAAGATGATCCTTTCCTAGCATTAGGAGCTTTATTTATGAGTGTTAAAAGGGTTATGAAATAGATAATTTTGTATATGAGAACTTCTCCGTACAAGTTTGGGTTAAGGAACACATCAAAAGAACTCAATTATGTAATTGAGATGTTTGAGGTAATGTGATAAGAAAGAGAAGATATGTACTTTTCTCTTCTATAATTTATTACATAAAGAATTGAACTAAAGTGGAAATAGAAGGTAAATATGGGACTATAGATGTTCACCTAGGGTCATTTATATATTATTGTGTTCAAACACTTTTAATATATTTTTATATAAGACAAATCTTTATGTAAATTTAAACCATGTGAATCTATGAAGAATAAGTATGAACTACAGAGTATTCATTCCACTAAATCTCCCTCTGACTTGATGTTGATCTTATTTGTTATTTTATTGCTCCTCCAAAAAATATAAATCCCATAAATAATGTAATAAAAAATAATTATCCTTAAAAATATTATATTGTATCTCCATCCATAATTTATATAAATTTCAAATTACAAACATTACACTTTCTAACAATATAACTCCTCTCTTTAGAAAGGTGAGTATCCGTGCATGCAAATTTGCAATCAAGTGCGCTAACATTCCCACCTATCAGAGGTAAGGCCCAGCATATGAATGAATGAAATATTTTAATGACGTTCAGGAAGCCAAAGAAGCCTATGGGACTCAAGAACAGCACAAGAGCCCCCCACAGAAAGGCCCTAAACAGTTTGTAAAGTCTGATTAAGATCAACCATTCTGCAGTGTATTTTGATGATGAAGTTTGCAGTTTTTGTCTAACCATGAATATGAAGAACATCACTGAATGGCTGCTTGCACTATTGATTTGATTGGAAAGATGCATGAAATTGAACCGGCTCAACGTGACACTGCCATCTTGATTGATCAACCAAATATCTTCCATGAGAAGGCTCAGAGATTTCTTGCGCCGACAATCTGCATTAATATTCAGATCAGCGTGATCTTTGATCTTTTTTATTCAAAAAAGGAAAAAAAATGGATTGGCCTCGACATTGTGGATCTTTATTTAATATTTTACTTGCTTTGGATTTGGAAGGCTCTGTGAAAACTGAAACGAGGCTGCTTTTGTTCAATTCATGTTTTATTGTTTGTCGTTAACGTTCTTCAAAGGCGGGCGATTCTCGTTCGATGAATTCTCTTGTTCATCGTCATTGGAATTCACGTAGACTTGTCACGAAGGCCGCCATTAACAAAGAAATCCAAATGCCTGCTCAAACCACAGGCTCCCATGAGAAACGCCAAATAAAATCTTGCTTGCCCTGACATTGTTCATTTTGATCTCAGACAAATCTACAAGATTTTTCACGCCGTTTAAAACATCACCTTCCAGAGATGCCTCCTGCAACGGAATGCTAATATTCAGTCCTCCATTAATATTCAGCACCACAACTAACATGGATTTTAAGCTTGACATACCCACAACTTTTTGAGAAACTCAGGAATTCCCTCGTAGCCTTTCCATGTATACTGATTCTTTGCCTTTCTAACAAGAACTTGCACGATCTTTTTGCATCAACATAAAGCAAAAAGCAATCTAGAGAAAAACACTCAATGGCACAAAGAAAATTTAAATTAAAAAACAACTTACCCCAACGCTTTCCAAAACGTTAACAATGCCATTTATTCGGCAGTTACACTGGACAAGAGTATTCCACTACTCTTGTTCGTTACTGCTTATTACCTTAGTGCCTCTTCCTCTTTCTCTTACTGGTAAAATACGAATCATTTCTTTTTTCTTAGACCCTTACTTCCGTTGACCTTTTATAGGGGCTGCTGTCATTGTAGGCTTATGGCTCTCAGCGTAAAAATAAGGGTCGACACACTACACACTATTTTATATTTTAATGATAAAAATAGAAAGAAATTGAATCAAAATTTTACCCTTTTAATCTTGATCATTTAAATAATATTTAGTAGTTTAAAACTAGATTTAGAGTTATTATAATTCTTTTCTTAACATATATTCAAATTTTGAGTGTAGACATATCAAATTATTCATCCAAGTGTTTCATTTATTTCACGAAGAAAAATATCCATTTTTGTCCCCCATTTCCATACACTTACCGTTTTCTTATATTTGATTTGAAATATCATATCTTGTGTCCATACTATTTAGTTTTGGACTTCTTATAGGTAATAAAAAACATTTTGTTAAGTACTTTATAGTGGATCAAGTTTGGAAGTATTGATGATTGATTTATTCACTCATATGTTATAGAGTTATTTGTTGGGTTTCTCAATTGTGGTTGCTCTATGGTTTGTGACAAATTAAATCTAGATTTGATTTGGTGTGTAAGTCATGAATAATATACACATTTGTCTTTATTTGTCTCCACTTGAGATGATTATTTATTTAATATTAAACTTATATATATTATATTTGAGATTTATGAGTTGTTAATTTAATTTGTATATTTTCACAAAGTACAAAAATAACTTAGATTTCGGTCATTTATACCTATAGATATTTTACTTTTGATGTAGATTCTATTGGTTGGCCTTGTTTGATTACTTGGTAAATTGGCACATTTTTCATTATAAGGTAGAGATATGGTGTTACATAATATAGCTATATTTTGGGACCTATTGTTATTGATTATTATGTGTGAGAGATTTTGGATCTCAATTTAGGAGAGCTCGATTTAGGAACATTGGGTGGTGATCATGGTGTCATGGAGATTATTGTATATCTTGAGCTTTGGCACATGACATTTTTATTTATGTGGATATATATTTTTAGTGGTGATGGATTGATTCCCAAATTACATGTGGTTATTTATCTTCTTAGATTAAAGATCATTGGTCTCCTTTATACTTTGTAACTATTGGTTTTACAATTGAGTGTTTTAATTTGGGAGGTTCAAAGATTATTTTCAATTGGGAGATGGTTATCATGATTCCATGTGTAGCTTGGTATCAATATTTAGTGGGAGCTTTCCTAGTGATGTAGTTTTTTCATCGTGTGAGGTATGATCTTTAGTAGTTGTTGGTGTCATTGAGGAGTTGTTAGATCCAATTTTTAGTAGGTAGTGAGAGATATTTGACATCTTTAGTTATATTTATTGGAGATACTTATCCTCATGTGGTTTGGGGTTTACATGTTCTCACCATATATGTCTCTTGGATTCTTTGATTGGGGCATTGATTATGATTTTTCCATTTAATAGATGGTCCTTAGTTTAGAGGATAATTTATTATGGCATGGTGAACACTTGATCGTGAATTAGGGTTTTGGCATGATAAAGGTTCTCTTGGGAGAAAATATGTTCATTAGAGACATGATATTTTGAGATTTAGGTCACTTCATCATGGTGAGCTCCTAGTTCTATTGTTGTTTGATGATGATTTATAGTAATTTTATAGATGCATGTTATGATAAATTTTCCTTGGAAGATTTTGGTTATTATAGTGTTGCAGTTGGAGTTCAATTGGTGTGAGACAATCAACTATATATATATTAAAAAATCTGGTTAGGGTAGATATCTCTTGTTCTTGAGGATCGTGGGTTGAGATGGTTACTCATAGATGAGGTTTTAGTAGGGACATAGAGGAGACTACACTTAAAGTTGGACATATAAGTTCAACATGGGCCTATTGAGGAGATTGTTGATGGAGAGATTTATTGTGGCTTAATGTATCCTAGGATGATGATTATCATTCCTAACTATTGGTACTCTTAGTAGTGAATGATTTGATAGGTATTTTCCACTTGATTTTTAAATGAATTTTTCTTTGTTTCTTATATTTTCATGTGTGATCTAGTCTCGAGTTATGATATTTGTTTAGAGGAATTATTTAAGGAGTAGCTGCATGGTCATGATTGTTTATCTCCTTATTTGTGTGTCTTGATTTCTTTTATGGTTAATGTGTTGTGAAGAGAAAAGAATGTGGTTTTTTTTATAAAGTAAGTTGCATTTTAGGGTGCAATACCCTTTACACATGGAGCCCAAAGGGCCAAAAAGAGACCAACCAAAAAACACACAGACATAGAAAACCTACAACAGAGAAAACCAACCAACCAACACACAAACCTAGCCACTATTTGGCTAGTCCCTCTCACTTCTCAATGAGAAGATTGAAGACATTATCACCCACCCATTTAGGTCTCTCTCCTCCATTCTTCTTCTCCATTTCCTCTTTGAGTACCTTGGAGAGAGTGGCAGTGAACCTGTGGATGATTTTTATCATGAAGTGTGTCATCCAAGTAAACTCATGTTCTAGTTTGTTAACCTAGGCCTGCAGTTTGTTGAAATCCTCATCCTTGACATTATCCCCTTTATCACCTCCTCCTTTCTAGCCATGTGGTCTAAAGACTAAGTGGTGGAATCCTCTTTTATCATTTTGTCCAATTTTGAGAAGTGGTTGGTGCCTTCGACAAACTCATTAGGTTCCTCAACAATATCCTACCACTTACACATCCTATTGTCGTCAATCTACTTTGAGCTGCTAGATATCTCGTCAACTAACACCTCTTTCTTGTTTTTGGCCAAATTGTGAGACCTTCTAACACTAGTTTTCTATGTCCTAATATCAACACTCACCACCACCACAATATCACCTTTAGAATATTTGTCCATATGGCTCCCTCCTTCATTGTCCATGTTCAACATCTCCACATGACATTGAGTGTCCTTTTTCCCTTTGTCTTGGCCATCACTTTGTTGTCCTTCTTGGTAGGGGCATTTTTTAACTCACAGAGCCCAAGATCCACCTTTGTCTGGGCTAAACCCACATCCCCCTTATTCTTTTTGGTAGGGGGTTTAGATTTAGGGTCATATTTGGTTTCATATTGCATAGAGGGGTTCTTCCTTTTTGGTTTGATAGAAGCAACAGGGGAAGGTTTTTTTAAGAGAGTGGTCAAAAGGTTCTCGCTCTTCAATATAGACAACATATATAGGCTTGGGGGGGGCAGAGTTCCAAATGGAAATGGTAGAGCCAAAGTATGAGGCCCTAGTGTAAAGGAAGAGATGGTGGTGTTTTAGGGTCCAAAGAAACAAAATCAAGGGCTTCCTTAATCGATCTTTCTAGAGAGGAAATCAGATAAAAAGGAAAACTTATAAGTGTTTTGTTCTTAAAATGGTTAAGTAACAATAGATGGTAGAAATAGAAGACTTTAAATCTCCCCTCTAAAGTAACATACTTAATGATAGCTAAGAAAACATGATTTCACAGCTTTGGAAGCATCTCCCTTTTGAATCCTAAATGCTTTTTACTAGGCTTCTCATTCCCCTTGAAGAAATCATTGAGACTCTCTAAATCCTACACCTTGGTGTGCTTCTTGAGTTTTTGGCCGGTGCAGGATAGGCTCGTCGCCTTAGTTATAACCTCCTCATTAAATTCAAAGGAGATTCCACAACTAGTGACTCTCTTGTCACTCTAAGAACTAGTGAATTGCATCAATAGTGTCATATCGTGACCCACTAGGCTATCCATCTCTCCATAAGGGGCACAATTCCTCCCTCCATGCAGATGTGCCAAACTATAGGGTCTCTACGGAATTCATCATAGGAACCCGACTCAATATGAACCCTATCACCTCCCATCTCTTCACACTAAACAATGAAACTTACCCAAAAAACTAGAGTTAGTGAATTTTCAAATTGAAAATGGGTAACTTTGATCACCCATTTATCATCATCGCCAAAAAATTAAGGAGAATTATGCCTAATTAAGACAGCCAGAACATCACATGAGACGATGGTCATTTCCAAGAAAATTATGACCACGGGGCCATGATAAAACTTTCTTAAGTACAAAAGGCTTAAGGTAAAATCCATGATAACTTTGATAAGATAATTATTTGCCAAAAGTTTGGGGATAAATTTGGCCATACACACATTCCTAAAAATTATGGCCATGGGTTCAAATAAATCATTTTAAAGTACATCAAATTTAAACTAGGAGCCATGTTAACCTTGATTGGATAATAAATGGCCAAAAATATGAAAATAAGCTTGTCCATATACACATTTCTAATGACATGATTTGAATTGTGGTAATTTTGACAATATTTATCATAAATATTTTGAAGATCCCACCCATTCTCTACCATCATTTAAAAAAACTGCCCAAAATCCTACCTATTCCTCTCCACGTCATCTAGCTTGTTCCACATCATCAAAGGTCCAAAGGTATAGAGCCACATGTACCCACCCAAATTAGCAAAGTTGGATACCATCATTAACGGTAATATGTTTTTGTTCATCAAGGATAAAACATTGTATATTCATAGGGAGATCCTCAAGTCTTCTTCAACATTTGGATAGGGTCCATGAGGAACCAAGGTTGGCTAGAGCATCTACCACCTAGTTTCCCTCATGAAATATGTAAGTCAAAATCTTCCTTCCAAGTTTGGAAATCAAGTAATTTGTGTCCAAGAGTATGTCTTTGATAATCCACCCATGAAAAAGACCATGATTAATTCAGAATTAATCACCATCTTGGATTCACCTTCAATATGCAATTTATTTATACCTAGAGTGACAACAATTTCATTACCCTTGAGAAATGATCTAGCCCCCATTTTCATGTAATTCTGAATACCTATACCACCAGCATACTCTTCCACTAAATTTCCCTTAGATTCTCTTATAATGCCTCCAATACTAGTCACTCATGTGTTCCCTTTTGCCGCCCCATCAAAATTAAGTTTATGCCAACCAATATCTGGGGGTTTTCAAACCTTGTTCAGTCTTGCCAAAGATTTAGAGTTATCATAGGAGTTGGACTCTAAATTTTTGTTCCATTATTTTTCCATGTTTATCTCCCACACATTAGGCATTTTGTTAGGGGGTTTCTAATTGTATAAGGAAACATTCTTAGCAACAAGCATGACACCAATGCCAAAGACCTCCTTAGGGATTTTTTTAATATCTCTAAAGATCTGATTGTTCCTAGATCCTCCCATAAACACCAATAAAGTATGGGAGAAATTTGAAATTATATTTCACTAGGGAGAGGATGTTGAAAAGGGTTTGACCAAATTTTAATAAAACTCTTGATATCACTATTCATGGTCCAATGAATCCCCAATATACCAAAAGCCAAGTTCCAAAATTTGGTAGCAAATGGGCAGTGGAGTAATAGGTGGCCAACTGACTCCTCATTATGCTTGCATAACATACATCTATTTGGGATTGGAAATCCCCGTTTCCTTAAGTTATCATAAGTTAAAATCCTATCGTGACAAACCATCTAACAGAAGAAGTTAATTTTTGGTGTTAAATTTATGTTCTAGACCTATTTCCATAGTCTACTCTTAATCCCTTGTTCTGACAAAAAATAGTACACTGAATTAATAGAGAGGTTACCCTTATGTTCCTTGAAGTAATAAAAATAATCCTCCTTAATTGAGATGGGAATTCTAGTTAGGGAGAGGAAGTCTTGTAGGGACCTATCCAAAAGCCTTAACTCTGGGGAGAGGGGGCAACACAATTCTATCATTTTCCACTTCCTAGAACCATTGAGGCCACAAATATAGTCACTAACATTCTCGCTGAAATACAGCCTCACAGGCCCCATTAGATTCTTGAACTCAAATTGTGAAAGTGGCATATTAGTCAGCCATGAATCCTCCCAGAACCTAATGTAGCTACCATCCCCTAACTTCCATCTTAGACAAGAGTGTAATAGATTATTCATCTTGAATATGTTATTCCAAACCAATGACCCACTATGGTGTTCATTTGAGAGGCACCCGACAAGGGGGAAGTTTCCAAGGTACTTAGCATTCATAATCCTACACTAGTCCTTCTTGTTCCTTAGATAATTCCAATCAACCTTAGCAAGAAAGGCTTTGTTGGTAGGCTAGATTTTTCTTATACCAAGCCCCCCAAGATTTAGGAAGGTAGACCTTGTCCCAACTAATCAGTGCCAACTTTTTCTTCTCCTCTGTGTCAGACCAGAGGAAATTCCTTTGAATTTTCTCAAATTTCTCTACTATGTATTTAGGAATTTTGAATATAGAAAGGAAATAGATTAGGATCCCTTGGAGGGAAACAATAAGGAGTTGTAGCTTACCAACATGATTGAGGATTGAGCCTTTCCATTCAGATAGCTTTCGTTGAAATCTCTCAAGGAAATTTTTCCAGAAGGTGGAAGTAACTTCTTTAATAGTGAGAGGAAGACCCAGGTACACCAAAGGAAGGGCCCCACACACACAACCCAGAACAACCTTCACCTTTTCCTGCAAAACAAGAGTGTTGTTAAAGACATAAATCATGCTCTTATTGTAATTTATACACTATCCCAAGAAAGCAACATAGTTCTTAAGGCAAATTTTCCATTTCCTTGCTTCCACAACCAAAGCTTCCCCAAACAAGATGTTATCATCCACAAATTATTGTATGAAAACTAGTTCCAAAGTGGTGGAAAGTTTAACTCCCTTGATGGAGCCCTTTGCCGACATTCTACCAACATTCCTACTAAAAATTTCAACAACCATTATGAATAAGTATGGAGATAGAGGGTCTCCCTATCTTATACTTCTCCTAGTATTAAAAACCCCATGGGGTACCCCATTGACCAGAACATAATATTTCACAGTTTTAGTGCATTCCAAAATGAAGTTAATCACATTCTGATTGAAACCAATTTAGCTAGTACTTTGGGAGAAAAAATCCATAAGAATTTTTTGTAAGCTTTTGAGATGTCAAGCTTAAAATCCATACTAGCATTATTAAATTTATCTATAGGCTGTAGGATTTTGTGAGTGGCAATAACAACATCCATGATATGATGACTCAAGACAAAGCCTTTTTGGCTAGGAGAAATCATTTTTTTTAGGTAAGGTTTTAGGAGGCTTATAAATTTTTTGGAGATATCATAAATGGTGTTACAAAGATTGATAGGTTGAAAGTCATCCATAGTCTTTGGTTCATCAATTTTGGGAATGAGAGATAAGAAGGTTTGATTCAACTATTTGAGAAGTTTACTAGACTTGGAAAAATCCTTGGCTACGAGAAATAAATCCTCACCAACAATGTCCCAAAATACTCGAAAGAAAGCTGGGGGTATCCATTAGGTCTCAGAGCCTTGAAGGCACCCATACCGAATACAACAAGCTTTACTTCCTCCAGAGTGACAAATCCTAGAATATTATTATTATCCTCATATAATAGAGAGGCAGGAACAAGTTCTGATAGAAGGTCTTCAAAATTAGAATTTTGTACCACAATAGGTCCAGATAAGCCGACACATTGAAAATAACTAGAGGCCAATTAGACCAATCTGGGTAGGGGTACTAACTTCAAATCCTAGCTCATTTTTCAGTTTTTTTTATCTAATTCATTTTCCGATGTTTGAGGGTTGAAACATGGAAAAAAGAAGTGTTCATATCACCCTGTTTCAACCATTGAATGTTGGATTTTTGTTTCCAAAATATCTCCTATTTTTTCAATATTTTTCTCATTCCATGTGTTCATTCCTTTCCTATTGGCAAGTCTGAAGACTAACATCTCCCTCCTCCATCCTTTTCTTTGTTATTAAAATATTATCATACATCACTCTTTTCTAATGGAACACATCTCCAAATACCCTTTTGTTCTAGCCTTTAACCATGTTTTTGACATACTTGAGTTTATGGAATAACCTAAACATGGGGGAGCCATATATCGGGGTGTTCCACCAATCAAAAAATTTATTCTTGAAGTTTGGGTGGGAATTCCATATGATTTCAAATTAGAAGGGAAAAGGACAAACAACGGAGTGTTCATTCATGACTAGTAGTAGAGGGTTATGGTTTGAGATAGTTCGTAACAAAGCCAACATATTTTCATTAAGTAAGGTGGTCCAATGAGGAAATAAAAAGAACCTGTCTAGTTTGAATTGGATAAGGTTGTCCCCCATATGCCTGTTGGTCCAAGGGAAATCCTAGCCATGTAAGTCGATGTCCACCAGCCCCGCATTGCTTAGAAAATCAGCTAAGTCAGTCATACTATCAGAATAGTCAGTCAAACCTCCTCTCTTTTTTCAGGGGTATAAGGGAGATTTGAAGTCTCCTACCACTAACTAGCGAGCCCCCTTATTATTTTTTATCTAGATAGTGAGATCCTACTAGAGGGATTTCCTGGCATTCCTCATATTGGGGACATATGTTGATTAGAAACCAAGAACATCTATATTAAGAGAAGTGGATCCCCACACTATTCCTACATACGCATATTTCAGAACCAGTAAGTCTATTAGGATCCCACATCACAAAGAGCCCACTCGAAGCTCCATCCACATCACTGCAGGAATAATATGCATTTGGAAAAATATACCTAGCTATGTTTTAAAAGTTTGTTTTTTTCATTTTAATTTCTTGTGATGGTAAAACATCTATCTTATGTTCCCACACATAATTCTTTAGAGCTAGCTATTTTTTGGGGCTATTTAGCCCATGCATATTCCAAGACAGGACTTTCATTTAGACCCTTTCTTAGAGGAAACTTCCAATGTCCTTTGTTTCCCAATAGCAATCTCTTTGTATGTCTCCCTATTTATAGTTTGTCTTTGGTTGGGTCTTCTAGGTTTAGAGTGCCCCCTACATCTGCTTTCTTTTGTTTACCTTTTGTTTCATATGAAAATAGGGTTCACCAAAATAAATAAACAAGATAATGAACCACTAATTTTCCTATGAAGCATACAATTATGTGTATGATATGATGCAAATAACAATCAAAAATCAATATTGATTGTTATAACAACAACAAGATAAGTTTTAAGGGGCTGAAATAATATGTACCTCGCTGTCATCGAGGACTCATTCTCCCAAAGTGGCGAATGGGTCCCAATTAGGGTTTTTGAAAATTGAATTCTTGGTTTTTTTCTTCAATGTCTGCACTCTCAACTCCTAGGTGACCATCTCTTGAAAGTTTGAAACAAATTATGTAGAGATATTTCCGTGATCTTGCAATATGGATGACAACTTTTCTTGAATCTTTTTCTCCAATTGATCTTCAACCTAAAACCTAGAAGCACACATCAAGAGAGAAGAAAAACTTTTTGATTTTTAGGGAATAGGGGTTTACCTTGGTCAAACCCTATTTAGGTAATTAAACCTTATGATGAAACAATGAAACATGAACAATGATACCTTGAATGATTCCTTGGAATGTAAATCAGCAATCTAACATGAAGTGGCCATGAAGAATTTAGATCTTGATCTTGAATTAGATGTGAAACAATGCTTAACTTGGATCTTGAATGCTACATCACAACACACTATCTCAACTACATGCTTAATGCACTATGCCTTTGACATGATGATATGATATTCAATTGTTACAATAAAAATTTGAGAATCTAACCTTGAATTCCTTTGAAATTCTCTTGTAAATTTTCTTCATCATAAAATTTCTATTAGGAATGCTCTCTTGAAATTATTCTTATGCTTCTTAGGTGAAACCATGTGAATTAGCCTTATATTTATACTAAATTTAAGGTTTAACCCCAAAATTCAAATAACACAATCCAACATCAGATCTAGAATTCAAAATCATTAAAATCCCACCAAAAATAAGTTAAAAAGGGGTGTCCTAGGTAAGGAGGACCCATTCACCCAAAGTGGCAAATAGGTCCTAACACAGTTTTCTAGGACCAAGCTTTAGGGAGATGAAATATTACTAAAATCCCACCTCAAATATGTTAAGAAAAGGGTGTCCTAGGTAATGAGGACCCATTCACCCAAAGTGGAAAATGGGTCCCAGGTCATTACCCTAGGACTCCAAATTTTCCAAATTAAATTTTATGTAATATTATTAATGAGTGTTGAGATATATCCTTAAAAAATGCAATAATTAAAGCTTGGATTTGAATTTAAGGGTCAATTAAGCTCTAATTAACCTCAATTAATTAATGAAGCCCTAGACTAATGTGAAACTGTAATAAAACACTTTACAACACCCTAAATAAGGCACAATTAAGTCCATTTTAATTACAAGGGTCCTAGACTTAGTGTGAATATGTAAATCAAGGTATAATTAAGCTAATTTTATATTAATTATTCCCAAATTAAGTGTGAAAAAGGGTTTTTTTTTTTACACTACATTTTTCCCCCACTTTAGTAAGAGTTTGCCCCCATGATAAAATCACACAAAAGTAGACATTCAAGACACTCAAGTATGCATCAATGAGAAAGAGACATAATCGTACCCTATCAAAGACCATGAAAATAAAGGATCAAGCTTTAGACATTTCAACATGATGTCGAACATATCTAGGCTATTTCTCCTTAACATGTATACTCACCTTGGGGTAGTGAAATATTAGGTCATCCATTAGGTGAGTTATCCCAATGAGGTGGAAAATGAGAGAATCATATTAGCCTCCCATACCATACCAAAGTTATCCTCCTGAAAACTTCGATAAGGAACCACATTTCTATGCTTTTGAATGTTATGTCTATAGGTTTTTGTTAAATGGGTTTTTTCTTTGTTCTTCTAAGGTCTTCTTCTTAGGGAACATCATGCCTAATGTCTCCAAGAGAGGAAAATTCAAGAATATCATATTAGAACTTATGGGATGCCTTGTTTGCATCATGCCACTAAGGGAAATTGTATGCTTATAAATATTGCACTCTTGGAGGACATCAAACCCAATGACACCACCAAGAAAAGGACACATCACAAGAAAAAATAAAATCATGCAATGAAATATGAAAAATATCAAAAGATATCATCGATATATGCCCCCCAATTTAAAGCAGTTTCTAACACCATTATTGTGAGAAAATACTTTAAAGTAGCCGATGTTTAATCCTAAGACATGAGATATTTCCTTGGAAAAACCTATGCCAAGTCATATGTTTTATAAATAAAGCTACTTCATGAAAAAGGAGGGAGGGGTTGCACTCGAAAATACATAAAGGATCTATGGATTCAAAGATAGTACATCTTTGCTACATTGTTGCTCAAGAGCTCAAAACTATCATCATCTCCAAAATACTCATAGAACTGGAAGAATGACACATAGAGAGTGAAAACAAAGAAAAATATCCTTTGGGTCAACATGGAAGAGACCTAAATGTCTTGATGCCTTGCATCATCCCCAAAAGGAAAACACAATACAAATGAAAAGATAATGTGTTTATGAGATAAAGAAGAATGTAGGTACATATAGAGGAATGCACTTAAAGAGAGATACAACAAACAAAAAATTATGGGGGATCACATTATGCACATGCAATCACATACAGAACATGAAAAAGGAAACAAAGAAAAAGACTAGTAAGGCACATGTGAGTCAACATATAATAGGTCATCTACATCCCAATCTCAGTCTATATAAATGGAAAGCGTACAACTAGCCAAAGGGACAACAACGCATACCAAGACTATGACAAGGCTAACTAACCCCTTGACCACACTAAGTGCAAGACAAGGGTGAGCCAAGATAGGTGATGAGAATGATCTCCTTGTGATAAAGAGAATGATATGAAATGAATGCATAACATGTAATAGTGAGAATATTAAAACCCTACAACTATTACATGGCAAGGAGAAGAATTCACCCTTTAAGGGACTATCTTTATGATATTGAACTTTTTAAATATTTTTTTTAAAGCACGACACTCATCAGTACTATGTCCAAAAATTCTATAATATCTACAATGAGATGTGTTTGTGTTCTTAGGATTTGGATGTCAATTTTCTCTCATGGGTGGTAATGTAATAAGTCCTTGACTTAGAAGTATGAGTAAATTTCTTTCAGTTTCAGATAGAGGAAAAGGGAATTGTAATTTATTTAGTTTGTAAGGCCTCCGTTGCTTGATAGATTCACCAAATTCTCTAGGTGGATATAGAGCAAGAGGACCTGAAATGACCTTTTCTTCTTTGTTAGGCATCAATTGTTCTTTAGGAAGGAGGAAACTTATGTCAAGAGGAGTATCTTGATATCCTATCCCTTTTGTTTGTTCAATAGGAATTTTCTCTAAAATTTTATGAATTTCACGCCCATTAGTTATGTCACATCCTTGATTAGTTAAAATCTTAAAGCCTTGGCCATAAGTCTCTTCAAGGTTGATAGGAGTGTTGGTCACTTTGTTAACATAAGATTAATGAATATGCACTTGACTAGAGGAACTAGGTTCGCTCATTGTTGGAAGTTTAGGCTTAGTTTATAACTCAATTTTAGGGTGTAAAAGATCAAACATCTCAAGTTGTGTTGGTTGTTTCATGGAAGGGTAAAAGGATGCATTATTCTCAAGGTTGTTAAGGCAATCGTTTATGAATTCATTCATGCTAGCATCATCTTCTCCAATGATGTCAACTTCATGAGGACACTCATTAGGAGTTGTGTGAGCATGATTTAGTTCAATTGCATTAGGTTCATTACCATAAACACAACTTGAAACATCAACCAAAGAGAACGCAAATTTCTATATATTGCTAAAAAACTTGTCCATTTTCAAATTTTTAGACCTAGATCAAGGTAATTTCTTGATCTTATACTATGCAATAGACTGGAAATGAAGTGTTGTAAATAAAATTTTGAATTTTGACAATGCACTAAATCAAGCAAATTAAGCTAGATATAATGAATTTGATGAAATAGAAAATTAGAAGATTGAAACATAAATATAACAGGGGGAAATAGAAGCATAAAACAAAGGTTTCAAATTCCAGAAAATGCAATTTCAGATCTGATCGAGGAATCATTCACCACTTTGGGCAAATGGGTACTAGATTAGGTTTTTTGGACTATTTTTTATTGATTTTTAAGATTTTTTCAGTGAGTTTCAGTTTCCAAAAAATGTAGTTTAAGGTTTGTGACAGTAACTTTTAGTTTCAAATTTCTACGAATGTAATACGAAATGCAAGTTGGAAAGGTGAAAAAATGATGAATTCAAAGACCTAGTTTTAAATGCAATTTTATTTTTATTTTTAAATGCAAGTTTATATGATCTAAGTGATATGCAATATGACATTTGTTTTTGTATTTTTTAGATTTAAAATTTTAAAGAATGCAAAACAATGCAATTTCAAAACCCTAGACGAGATGCAAACTTTAATGCAAATGAGGATACCCTAAATGAGATCTAATTCAATGTAAATGAATGCAAGTGAATGCAAGATCTAACCTAGGATGAGAAGAAAGACTCCAAAATCAGAAAACTACAATGTTCAATAAGTTGGGTTCACCATTATATTTCATACGAAAATAGGGTTCACCAAAATGAATCAACAAGATGATGAACCACTAATTTTTTCTATGAAACATACAATTGTGTGTATGATATGATGAAAATAACAATAAAAAATAAATCCTAATAGTTATAACAAACATGAGGGAAGTTTTAAGAGGCTGAAACAATGTGTGCCAAGCTCAAAAAGTGATGTTTTGTGGTCACAGAGGACTCATTCATCCAAAGTCGCGAATGGGTCACAATCGGGGTTTCTAAAAAATGAATTCTTGGTTTTTCTCTTCAATGTCTTCACTCTCAGCTCTTGAGTGACGAACTCTCGAAAGTCTGAATTTTTTTTTTGTAGAGCTCTTTCCATGATCTTGCAATATGGATGGTAACTTTGCAACTATTCAATTTTGACAACCTTTCTCCAATCTTGTTCTCCAATTGATCTTCAACCTAAAACTTGCAAGCACACATCAAGAGAGAAGAAATTTTTTTTGATTATTAGGGAATAGGGGTTTTCCTTTCTCAAACCCCATTCAGGTAATTAAACCTTGTGATGAAACAATGAAACATGAACAATGATACCTTGAATGATGTCTTGAAATGTAAATCAACAATATAATATGAAGTGGTCATGAAGAATGTAGATCTCGGTCTTGAACTAGATGTGAAATAATATTTAACTTGGATCTTCAATGCTATATCACAACACACTAGCTCAACTACATGCTTGATGCACTATGCCTTTGACATGATGATATGATCTTCAATCGCTGCAATAAAACTTTGATAATCTTCCCTTGAATGCCTTTTAAATGATCTTGTAAAATTTATTGATCATAAACTTGCTATTAAGAATGCTCTCTTGAAAGTATTTTTATGCTTCTTAGGTGAAACTATGTGAATTAGCCTTATATTTATACTAAATTTAAGGTTTAACCCATAAATTCAAATAACACAAGCCGACATCAGATCTAGAATTAAAAATAATTAAAATCCCTACACAAATAAGTTTTAAAAGGGGTGTCCTAGGTAAGGAGGACCCATTCACCCAAAGTGGCGAATGAGTCCTAGCATAGGGCAAGTGCACCAAGATGGTTCCCAAAAAGGGGACTTAAGTGTACAAATTTTTTCTGAAATCAAGAATTACTGACCTTGGACGTGAAATTGAGGATAGTTACACTCAAAATTTTGAGATGGAACAAAAACAAGGATCAAAGTGCTTCGAGTCTACTTTCTAAACTACTAATTTATTTTTAAAATGGTTGATATTAAGGGGTTCCAAAGAGGGACATACGCAAATTGGTGTTGTTTTTTTCAGAAAAACATAACATAGCAACTCTTGTACGACCCTCGTACGGTGAACTTTTTTTTAGTATTTTTAAAATCACAATGGTCAAAAGTTATCTAATAGTATGTAGTTGATGCAAAAAATTTTTGATAATTTTTTAATGAATATTTGATTTTTTACTAATTTTTGAAGTGGACATTTCTTGAAAAACATAATTTTGGCCGTGCTACCCCTAAAAAATTTGGAAACTAATTGAATTTATTTATTTATTTTTTTAATTTGTAGAATGGAGTCTAGTTTCTAAAAATGTAATTTATTTGAAAATTCGATGAACAATTAATTTAGAACGAAAAAAATACCAAACACTGTTTTTTGGCAAAAAAAAGACATACAAATAAAATAAATTATGGATGAAAGGTTTAACATTTTTAGAAAGTGAAAAAAATTACATTGTTGGATAGCTAAGAGAGAACCCAACATTACCCATGTGTTCAATTTTTTCGATATTGAACCATGTGCAATCCTGACGATGAGCACGAACTCGATTATGTGAAATATGGTAGATTTTTTAAAAACACGTCTCTGGTCATTGGGAATGCCCTCCAAGCCTTTGGGTTGGTATTACAAGGAAAATACCAAGCCTAAGGCTCAGGAATTCCCAAAGCAAGATATAACGCAAGCGTGCTATAATGTGCTCGCGTTATAATGCACTCGCGTTATAACGCACTCACGCTATATTTCAGTTTTGACATGGTTTTGGCTTATGTGGGAAACATGTCAACTAGGGCATCACAAGAGCACGTTATAACACACTCGTGTTATGTCCTCCTTTATGTTAAATTCCAATATATTGAGTGTATGCTGATATATTTTTATGTTTGTATGTACATGTATGCTTTAATGTCATGTATGGATGCTTGGATGTATGTACGTATGCCTGCATGTGTCAATGCATATATATTGTATGTATGTAATATTGTATCTACACATGTATGTATGTATGCTTGTATGGATGTAGGATTATATGTACATATGTATTATGCTTGTATGTATGTATTTGCATATGTCTTTAGAGGGAGGGAGAATTTAGAGAGAGAGAGAGTCTGGAGAGATGGAGATGGGGTGGAAGTGAGAGTTCAATAGAGAGGGAGTGGGAGAGAAGGGTTTGGAGTGAGATGGACTTAGCTAGGTAGGGTGAGAGGGATAGAGGGAGGGAGAGAGAGAGGGGGTGGGTGGGAGAGATAATTGAGAGAGAGGGAGAGAGAGACGGGGGGAGAGAGAGACAGAGAGAAAGAGAGAGTTATGTAGGTAGGGTACCAAAGGGAGAGACTTGAGAGTGTGAGGGGGGTGAGAGGGAGAGACTTGAGAGATAGGTAGTGAGAGGGAGTGGGAGAGAGAGGGAGTGTGAGTGAGAGACCCCTGAGAGGGAGAGGGTGTGGCAGGGAGTGACCTCATAGAGGTAGAGAAAGAGGGGCGTGGAGTGAGAGGGACTTATCTAGGTAGGGTGGGAGGGATAGATAGAGAGAGGGGAGAGAGACACAGAGAGAGTTACCTAGGTATGTTTCCAGATGGAGAGATCTGAGACGGAGAGGGGGTGGGAGGGAGAGACATGAGAGAGAGGGAGAGAGAGGGAGAGAGAGGGAGTGGGAGAGAGTCAGATAGAGGAAGGGACATAGAGAGATATGGATAGAGGGAGTGAGAGAGGGTGGTAGGGATTGATTGAACGGGAGGTACGTAGAAAGAGGGAGATAGTAGACAGAGATAATTAGAGAGGGTAGGAGGGAGGGAGAGATGAGATGTATAGATAGAGAGAAAGTGAATGGGTTGAGGGTATAGGGTTGAGGGATTAGGGTGGAGGACCTATAGGGTTGAGGGATTAGGGTGGAGGACCTATAGGGTTGATGGTTTCTAGGGTATTAGGGTTTAAGGTTTGAGGGTTGAGGGAATAGGGTCGATGATAGAGGGTATCTGGTTGAGGATATAGGGTAGAAGGTTTAACAGTTTAGGGTTAAGGGTTTACTTGGTTGAGGGTAGAGGGTTTAGGGTATAGGTTTGAGGGTATATGGTTGAAGGATTAGGTTCAGGGTCCAATGTAAGGGGTAGAGGGTATAGGGGTAGAGGGTTTAGGGTTTAAGGATTGAGGGTTGAGGGATTAAGGGTTGAGGGTTGAGGGTTTAATGTTAGGGTATAGGGTAGAGGGTAGAGGGTTGAAGGGTTGAGGATTGAAGATTGAGGGTTGAGGGTTGAGGGTTGAGGGTATAGGGTATAGGGTTGAGGGATTAGGATTGAAGGTCCAATATATAGGGTAGAGGTTATAGGGGTTGAGAGATTAAGGGTTGAGGGTTTAGGGATTAGGGTAGAGAGTTTTCTTGGATTTAACGGTGTAAGGGTTGAGGGATTTGGATTTAGGGTAGAGACTATTGGGTAGAGGGTAGAGGGTA